>OZ012738.1:620800687-620803187 GCA_963859935.3 Lathyrus sativus
TATATATATATATATATATATATATATATATATATATATATGTATATATATATATATATATATATATATATATATATATATATATATATATATATATATATATATATATATATATAATTGTGACGAATTTGTTTGGATTGTTCATTATGATATGAAATTCGTGTATTGTATTATCGCAAATTAATGCATGGTGAAAGTATGTGAAATCTATAAGTTGTTGTCGTTAATTGGTGTGTTTGAGTTTTCATGAGCATGATCTTAATTCATGATAAATTGGTTAAATCAATTGTGAATCTATGTGAAATTAATATGTCCATGTGTTATAATTAATGCATGATCCATTTCTGGTCAATTTGAGTATTTCGGGTGTGAAATTGGAGCTTCAAATTAGATCCGATGGCAGAAAACGCATTTCTGCGTTCTGCACAAGGGTGACGACCGTCACCTGCATGACGGGTAACCCATAAATGTGCTTAAAAAGGCTGACACTCGTTAACTAAATGAATGGAAAACCTTCAGGGTATTTTTAAGGGATGAAGGACAGGGGAAGTGGTGACAGATGGATTAACGGGATGACGGGCTGGTCTTCATCCCCATCCATGATGACTGTTATGGACTAGGAATAGATCGTCAAGGTCTGGGCGGTCAGTTTTGACGCGCCGATTCAGATTTTCACTGTTGTTTATGAATCCAGTAATTATTTGATGTTGTTTTATGGTGTTTAATGTGTTGGTGCATGAATTGATATGTTCTCAATGTTATCGAATGGGTATCAGATTAATTGTTGAGGAATTATGAGCTTCCATAAAGGTTGATATGCATTAGTGAATTAATATCGATGAATGTTGTTGATAAATTAATATTATACATAAATGATGTTATGTGATGATGCATTGATGTTTTGAGTTATGCATGTATGTTACGTTGATGACCTTATTTTGGCGTATAGTTGTATGTGTCATGCATCATGATGTACGAACTTCGGTCGAGTAGTGTACTCTAGTCCAGTGGTGGGATCGGGAGTGAGTAGTTGATTCTTATGGCAGGACTAGTGAAATATTTTTGATTCAGTGGTGGAATCAATAACGATTTTGATGTGCTCTGGTCCAATGGTGGGATCGGGAGCGAGTAGGCAATATCAGTAGCATACCTCTGATTTCCAATAAGTCGGTACCCCATTTGCATGTAGAGTTGAGGTGGTGTCACATTACATATATACCTGCATCGTAAATGAGTTTATATTAATAATGTGATATGTAATATCTGTGAAGTGTACTTGATTTGATGACATATGAGTAATTGATGATGAATAGATAATTGTTGATGCGTGGGTGAGTGTTGAAACATGGTGTTGTTGTGATTTAATGATGTAAATGCTTGTGTTTTGCCCTTTTTATGTATTGCACCGCTACATTATTTGAGCATTTTTGTGCTCATCTGAAGTATAAATAATCAAGTAATAGAGTAGCCATTTGAGTTAAAGGATAGCGTCAATGCCTCTTTAGCTATTTATCTTTGATGCTTAGAGGAGTCACTCTGATATGTAGCACTGGGTATGGGATATTGACTTTTTGCTTGTTTTATGTGTTACTTACGTTAAAGTTTTGTTGTTCATTTGATGTTAATACTTGTATTCCAAACGTAATGATTTTTCGCTGCTGATTTTTACTGATCATGTTATGTTGATATTTTTATGCTATGATGAAACATGTGTGACACTATGATCATGGCGTTTTATTTTAAATTATTTGGTTAATTGTCGAGTCTGGGATTAGGGTGTTACAATAAGCACTTGTACAATGATAACCTATAAGCAACATGAATATGTTTATGTCATCCAATTTCCTTCTAGTAGCATCTAGTATATGCTTGTAACATACAAAACCAAACACCTTGAAATAGATAACACCTTGCTTTCTTCCAGTCCATTTCTCTATAGGAACTACTTCCTTTAACTTCTTTGTCGGACATATGTTGATCACATATATTGACGTGACAATTGCTTAGGTAGATTCTTCTCCTTTAGCATGCTCCTTGTCATGTCAAGCAAAATTCTGTTTCTCCTTTCAGCAAAACAATTATGACATGGAGTGTATGAAGCAATTGCCTCATGCTCAATACCATGTTCCTCACAAAACTTCTTGAACTCTGTTGAATTAAACTCACCTCCACCATCGGTTCTGGGGATCTTCAACCTTTGTTCACTTTGATTTTCAGCTTTCACTTTGAACTTCTTAAACTCAGCAAATACCTCATGTTTGAAATTTATGAGTGTTACCCATGTAATTCTTGTAAACTCATCCAAAAATGACTCAAAGTACTTGTTCCCTTCAAGTGAAGGCACCTCAAATGGCCTACATACATCAGAATACACCACACTCAAAGCATGAGTTGCTCTTGGAGGCAATTTTGATGAGAATGAAAATCTTGGTTGCTTTCCTCTCATGCATATATCACATGATTTCTCTGGTGCCACAATTTTAGGAATTCAATTTACCAG